>OZ037935.1:53084183-53127517 GCA_964035585.1 Polytrichum formosum
CGGCCGAAGTGGCCTCACGGTGATGGTGCTCGGGTTACTTCGCCGCAAGGACCTAATTCCGCCGAAGAGTGAATCCGAGAGAGCCTCGATTTCATCGGTTTCATGCCGGTTCCGGCCGATTAACGATCTCGAGAGCCTCGAGGGAACTACGACCGCCTCGTCGTCCGCGAATTCGGACGCCAACAGATCCATCAAGGGCCTCAGCATCCGGCAAGTCCTGGAAAGGCATGATAGGCAGGAGGAGGATCATCATCAGTCATAATAGCATTCTTCAGCCACGCTCAGCGTTCGGTTTCGATTCATAGTATAACCTGGTCGTCCCTTGTTGCAGACTGATCGTCGAAGCATCTACCCATGTTGATTCTAGCATCTATCAACATCTACTCGACCCGATTCTCCGTGAAGCAAACACCATTTTGTTGAAAATGTTGCAACAACAAAATGGCTATTAAGCTGTTGGAAGACATTTTGCATTCGGGGTTCATCCTCGCTCAGCATGTGTAGTTAGGACTAGGACGCTCATGAGCGTCAGGAGGCCTGGCAAGCGGGGTCACTGGACAGAATCATTTGGGTGCCCTCCCCTCTGGACCCTACGATCATGAAGATCGACGGCCTAAATGGAAGACATGGGAGAGCCCAAGGGTAACTTATGATGCATGCTACTGGGGAACTCATTCCCTTCCCCAATCCTGGAACGCCACCTCACACATCAACTGGTTATGTCATTTGGAACCCTTTTTTATGGGAGGTAGTTAGTTTAGTTAGTGTAGACATAATGAAATAAGTAGGCCACTCCAGGTTCCAGGTCTGTCATTTTAGATTAGCCAACAGTAATTATAGCTACCATTACAGGGGTCCAGGTCAGCAGGTGGTGCAGGTGCCTTTCAAAGGTGTCCTCCACCTCTCAATAGGGGAGGTTGTTATCTATCATCAACTTTGGCACATGAATTCCTCCACTGTTCACAGACTCAACATTATACCAAGCATACAGAATAAAAAGCCTCATTACTTGTAATAAAGAAGTGGTTGCATTTGACGTTCATTAGTTCACAAGGTCGGTAGTAGGTAGTCCGTCCCGGATAACATTACCCAACCCAAACGTCTTAACTCCGGCGCGGAGTTCGATGCGGCTCCGATGCGGCTCCGGGGAGGTTCGGATGCCAGCTCCGGTGGGTTCGGGTGGGTTGGGGCAAAAATTGCCCCCTGTTTTTTTGATTGGGTGGGGCCTTACTTGATCTCATAAGGGGCCTCCTAGAGTAATTTGGGGCCGTAGAACCCAAATTTAGCAAAAAAAAACCAAAAAAAGTCATCAAGGGGCCAAAACGGGGAGGGCCAGAAAAATGGACCCACCGGAGCTGGCATCCGAACCTCCCCGGAGCCGCATCGGAGCCGCATCGAACTCCGTGCTGGAGTTAAGACGTTTGGGTTGGGTAATGTTAGGGGTCCGTCCCCGGGGTGCCAAACTCCCGTATTATATGGACAGGCTTATGAAAACTAATACAACACATATTGGGCAGTAGCTTACTATATGTAAATCTCTAATCTTGTCTAGAGTACACAAAAGTGATTGATTGACAAATCCAAAGTTTTAAACTATTATGTATTGAGATCTTATAGATTGCTATAGACAACTTAAGATGAGTAGAATATGAGAACTTATTACATAGGTAGGAGAGAGGCAAGCCATAAGATTTTAGAAAATTGTTTTCTAATTATGATTCATTATGATGTGATATGATATGTCAAGATAATTATCCATCTTAATATTTTGAAGCAACCAACAAATATATTTCATATGACACGGCTATATAGAGCCTTTCAAAAAAAATTGAGAATTGTTGGGTAATAAAACACAAAATTCATAACATTCTTAAAGGAGGAATCAATAGGCTTCTGAACAATCATGTGGAAAATTAATGCATGAAACATCTAGGCCTTGATTGTTCAAATGCCTCAAGTGCTAGATCTTTGAGCTTCATGGACTATGTAAACCCACTAGGGTTGGGAGGCCCGAGCGGGCTTAAGGTAGACGTGCCTAAATCGAATATACCAATCATTTGGACACCTACATCTTAGCGGTATGTGGTTAGGTGTGGATCTAAGAACGGACACTAAAGAGACACGTTTAAAAAAGATTGGAGTATGTGCTCCAAATATGCTAACCAATCTAGGCTTAATTTGGGGGGACCTATATGACCACTTAATGAGCAAGAGAATCTTTAATTTGAAAATGAATAGGACATGCATATGAGCTCCGAAAACTACAAGGCAAATGACTACAAACACAGTTTGGATATGTTAATCACCTTGCACGAGTTGCATGTTTCATATCCTCGGGGAATTGGGTACATAGAAAACATTCTCCAAATAACACACGTCCACCTTACTAGACATAACCATTTGGGTGCCCTCCCATCTGGACCCTTTGATAAGGAGATCAATGGCCGAGATTGAGGACGAGTGGTATGCTTTTGGGATGTCAATCCTCTTCCCCAATCCCAGATCGCTACCTCAAGCGCTAAATGGTTATAGTTCATGATCCAGATTATTAAAAGAATGATCAGAAGTCCGGTCAAGGTTCACAAGTGAAGGATGCCCTTCACCTCCTGTTGCAGTTTCTATCTCCTACCATATAAATTTTATGCAAGTGGGGTCTTTGCTGGTTGATGCTTTACCACTGGGTTTGTCTATTTTTGTTTTCATGAATCTTGGGCTACCAGATTCGTTTTAAGTTTGTCCAATCGGTTGGTATATACTTTGGGTTTTTCTGAATCCGGGAACAAGGTTTTGGGACATAACCGGTCAAAATCCTAGTGTTTCCAAGTCCAACCGGTTACATGTTGTGATCTTTCAGTTCTTCTTTATCAATTTAAGGCATGTTTTATAGATTCTTCTAAAATGATCAGTAATTTTCTTGGAGTTGTGAGCTTTCCTGGTTATTTCTCACTCAACCGGTTCATCTGTAACTACATTGTTTTGTCTAATTAGTGTGGGTGGGAAGTTCACGTGGGTTGGAATTTAGTGTGGCCTACATTAATTTAATAGCACTTGCCTTGCTTAGCATTAATAATTTATAGTACTTATCTTGCCTTGAATTTTCATCCAAATATGTAGACGAAAAAACTCACACTAATTTTTCACATTGGGCATTACAGTGAGCCACTTCAAACTATAGTAAAAAAAATGGTGTGGGTAATTGCGAATTAGTGTGGCCCACACTAATAAGACAAAACAGTGTAGCGGTCAGTTCTCCCCGGTCATTGTCCAGGAAGCACCTTGTGCATTTTGAAGAGGATTTGGCCGCCTCTTATTGCATTTTTATATTTATGATTATTGAATTTGTCATTGAGATCTTATACTAGGTACTCGTTTAGGCCTAGCCAGTAAGGATCGAAGTTGCCTCACTAGGTAGTCTTTGATCAAGGTGCCCAAAGTGCAATCCGAGGTTTTGAGGTCTTCGAATTACATGTTCTTTGAAGCTTTTGTATGTCCGATGGATGCCCGGTGGAAGAAAATAGTTGCCCATATGTAACCAACCTTGGCAAAAAGTCTCAAAGTGTTTGGACCAATAACTGGTGTAGACGCAAATTTTCAAAGCCACGAAGAATGGACGGAAAATGAACAACAAAAATGACAGCAAATGCGAAGATAAAAAGAAAAATGGTTTGGAAACACATGATGATTTTCGAACAATACGTGCTCGGCAGGATTCGAACCTGCGCGGGCAGAGCCCACATGATTTCTAGTCATGCCCGATAACCACTCCGGCACGAGCACATTCATGTGATTTGTCACGTTTCAAAAGATTATAAAAGATAAAGGAAGAGTTCAACGGTCACTTGGCCCACCGCCGTTGGATAACGATTGCAGCCGCCTGCCTCCTAACGGTAGGGCGTCACCTTGGCTACGGCACGTCACGGCACAGGCAGCGTCTGCTGATGAGCATGGTGGCAGCAGGAGTGGTAGACTTTGCTTTCCTTTTTTCTGTCTGCACGTCTGCATGGGCTCGAGCTCCTGCCTGCGCCTGATCGGATTTGAAAGCGGAGTGGGGGCCATTATGTTATGTCAATGCCATCCCTCCGACATGTCAGAACCGCACCTGCCTGCAGTGGAGTAACTCTAGAGTAGAGTAGCTTAGCTGCTAGTTTGAAGGTTTCAGCTGTGAGTTTGAAGTACGTACTTACCCTTAAAGTTAAGTGTGCAGATTCAAGGTGAGCCATGGTTTGCGGCACTCCTTATAGCTAGATGTCCAGCTACTTCTGTCGTGCTTTGGGTGTCAGAGTTAATTTTCACCTCTGGTTGTTGATTCTAGGATCTCATCTCCAACTTAGTTCTGTGAATTAGGTGTTGTAATTAAGTTCATCCATGGCAGTTTGATCAGGTGATGAGCTTATATGGTATACAGTCATCAGTCTCTGATAATCATTCGGAGTGCGGCTAGCTGGTTCTGTGCTGGTGATAATGTCTTGTGTAGCTTAGCTGCTAGGTGGAGAGTAACTTCCAGCTGGGTCATGGGGACTGGGTCTGCAGTTTGTGAGGTGGCGGCAGAATGTAGTAGGCTGCAGTGTTCAAGTAGCGCATTATGTTCATGTATGACCATTTTGCACTTTTCCTGCGGTGGCTTAGTTTGTGCAAGGCATGCATTTGTCAGAGAGAGAGAGAGAGAGAGAGAGACGTGATATTGGGGACAAGCTGGTTGCAGCGATCGGCTTTAGGATGATGATGATGAAAGTGCTGCAAGCAGGCATAAGTTGAGTCTTGTCCAAGTGCAGAAGATTGCGTCAAGGGTGCAAAATATTGCAAAAGATTTGTGTGAGATTGCCCTCAGAGTGGGCACAGGTGCATGCAGGCTAAAGGGTACGCCTGAGTGGACGTCAGAGGTTTGCAACCTGCTCACATACCCTTTGTAAAATCACAGGGTCACCCTCACCAATTTATATCTGAAAACTACTTGCAACTTTAAGAAGCAGCTTGCCTTAAACGCGTCGATACAATTAATGTTGGAAGAGATGAGATCTAGTGTGAGAGTGTCTATATCCATGTCGACACGTACATTGCTAGCTTGTCCATGTCCTCTCACTATCCTCCGTGCAACAGATTGAGAGCTTTCTTTCAGAGACCATCTCAGAAAAGTTGTGAGTACTCCGGCGCCATTCGTTCTGCAGGAAGTGTTAATGTAGAAGCTCAACATGTACAAGTGGGATTCGTATGAGGATAGTACTACTAGGCAATGAGGTCTGGGAAGTTTGAGAAGGAGTGGGATATGGTGCAGGTCAGTGAAGGCTTGGTACTAGGAAGATGGAATATGTCAATTTTTGATTGCTTCATGTCAAGTTTTGAAAGGAGAAAAGCACGGCATTCATTCTCCCTTCGAATTAGGGTTTAACTTCTTGGAGATGTCAGGCGGATGCCCAATGCTCACGGTGCCAATTCTTAGACTAGTAGGGGGTGCCGGATCAACGCAGCAGCACCGAAACGTCCATTTGTTGCACAATTCCTCCCAAATGTTCCAACCCCAGAAACACAAGGAGCTGCAATGGCAGCAGCAGCAGCAGCAGCAGCAGTCGTCGATGGAGCAGGATAGGTTGCTGGTCGCCCGTGATCAAGTGGCAGCGAACTCGAGAGATGTGGGTGACTGGTTCGTTGGCCCCAACTTCCAGCAGGAAGAAATTGGCGGAGTGGCATTTGAAATGTCACCAGTGAAATCCAATTTGGACTGCATTGAACCGGAGAGCGTAGGCACGAGTGGGAAGGTTGACAAAAGGGATTCTATGTTGTCTCCGGGTAAGGTAACCATGAAGAAGAGCCATCATCATCATCATCATGATGTCAACTCCAGGAGGTCCATCAGTTCGCGAAGAGCCTTGTGGGTTGATCAAACTTCATGCGAAGAACCGCCAACAGTAGGCCAGCAAAAGTGGAGTCTTCAATTCTCTCCTCGGAAGGGAGCTGGTTGTGTTGACGATGGTGATGATGATAATCATTTCCTTTGGGAGCTTGGGGTTAGCGATCATCAGGAGATAGAGATCAATTGCCCCGGGACGCCGAGCCAACCCAGTTTCGCATCAACACTTACATGCTCGCTAGCCTTGTCCCCAGATTTCGAAAGCTCCATTTCGGTGGCGGAGAAGTCGTCTAAGACTCCTCTATCAATGCAGGTACCAGCTCCGAGACTTTGGAATGTTGATGAGGATAGTACCCTTGGAGTATGCCATGAGTGGGATGTAGAGCTCTCTACGGAAGCCTACTACCACAAGAGCACCAAGGGCGGTGGAGATAAAGAAGAGGTTGAAGAATTGCCATCACAATCATGCTTCAGGAAACTGGAAAGCATGGATGAGTGGGACTACGAGTGCTTGGACAAAGAATGGATGACTTCTCTGTTAGGAGATTTTACAGGAGATTCAATTACCAGCCGACAACAACAAGGAAATGGTGAGTGCACTCCTCCTTTCACTCCTGGGCTACCCTCCTCCTCCCAGTGGCGATGCAGTGGTAAAAACCAAATTAGCAATTCTTCCACCCCAAGTGACCACAACGGAGAGGAGAATGAGTGTCTGGAATATCTACAAGTGGAAGTAAACCTCGCCAGAAATCACTGTGGTGAAGAAATTGGTGAGGAGCTTGTGGCTCTTCTGTTAGCTTGTGCGGAGGCAGTCTCCACCAAAAGCTTGATCTTAGTCAACCATCTGTTGGAGAAGCTTGGGCATCTAGCCTCTCCAGAAGGCACCGCATTGCAGAGGGTGGCTGCTTACTTCACTGAAGGATTGGCCTGCCGAACTGCACATTTGTGGCCCCAAATCTACAAGCCGCTTCCTCCGAACCCCAGGTTGAATGAAGAGGAGATGCAAGCAGCTTATCATCTGCTCAACCATGTGTCGCCATTCACGAAGTTTGCCCACTTCACAGCAAATGACATCATAATGCAGGCTTTCGAAGGAGCAGATCGTGTCCATGTTATCGATTTCGATGTAAAGCAAGGCCTTCAATGGCCGGCTCTGTTCCAAAGCTTGGCAGTGCGAGATTGCGGTCCACCCTCCCATATCCGCATCACAGGTACACCCAAACCTCAAAACTCAACATATTCTCCCAAGTATCATTCGAGATTTCCTTTCAAAATCATCTCAGACAGCCTATCTGCCTGTATGACGATTCTATCAATCAGCAATATGCCAGTTTAGTTTCTGAGCGTTTCCAAATCTATTACCGAACTACTAGTTGTTGTTGACAGGTGTCGGAGACTGCAAGGAGGAGCTTCAGGACACGGGTGATCGGTTGGCTGAGTTTGCTCAATTCTTCAACATCCCCTTCGTCTTCCACGAGGTCATAGACAGGCTTGAGGACATCAGGCTATGGATGTTGCATGTGAAGGAGGACGAAGTAATTGCGGTGAATTGCATCACCCAGCTTCACCGAATGCTGTACGATTCGGGCGGGACCATCAAAGACTTCCTGGGGTTGATTGACAGCACAAAACCGAAGGTTGTGGCAATTGTGGAGCAGGAAGGGAGCCACAACGGACCCCACTTCGAAGGCCGGTTTCTTGAGTCCTTAAAATACTACTCTGCCATTTTCGATTGTTTGGAGTCCAATCTTCCGCAAGAGAGCGAAGCTCGAGTGCAGGTGGAGCAGCTGTTTGCGCAAGAGATTGGCAACATTCTTGCATGTGAAGGTGCAGAAAGAGTGGAACGGCATGAGGATATAAACAGATGGCGCACTCTGATGGGTGAAGCTTCTTTTGTGAATGAACCAGTGAAGGAGAGTGCTCAAACACAAGCCCAAATCCTTCTCCGAATGTTCCAATCTGATGGCTTCACTTTGGTCGGAGACAATGGTGCCCTTACCCTTGGCTGGATGGATCAGCCCCTCTTCACCGCATCTGCCTGGAAACCTGACAAGAGCATCATCAATCGTCTTGAGAGCCGCACTCCTCAACGCAATGTATTACCCATGACAAGGCTATATCCTCCGAGAAGAGCCGGGAAACCTCGTGATCATCCTGTGTGAACCATTTTTTCCAACCTCTTCTCACTCTTTCAATCATGCAACCGATGCAACGCTGATGTGATCGAAGCAATTTTGATCTTTTGATCCGACATCCAGGAGGACCATCATTCTTGTAAAGGTATTCGAAAGTACAGTTTTGTGAACTTTGTGTATATGACGATGCAATCTGTATAACACTCTTACGAACAATGTCTCTCCCTCAATTCATGTGTGGAGAAATGTAGTGCAGGCAAATGTAGGTTGCTGCTGGATACTAACTGCAGTGCCTTTGGTAGTATGTAGAATATACAATTTTGTAACCTCAAGCTGTAAATGTCTCGAAATTAGGTTCCCTAGGTCGATGATACCATTTTTTGTGAACATGTCGATTGCAATGTACACGACCTGTAAAGGACTCTTCAAAAGATATGTCACATTGACAAGTGACTGCTATGCATTGTGGTTGTGCTCGAATTTTTTGGATACCTACTAAAGTGGGAAGCATAAGGTTTCTAGTGCAAACTTTGCAACCTGCCTAGCTGCGGTGGCAACGTATTATGTTACTGCAGGTCCAACATTCAAAGATCAGCTTGCTATGTAGATAACCTTTTAAATGTTCACTTTCTCAGTAGAGGATGAATTTGCACTATTGGGAAAGCGAGAAGTTGGAAGAAAGAATTCAAGTTTAGATCATCACGAACTCACTATGTTACTATGTTACGCCAAAAGTAACTGGCCACCAGAATTTGACGTGAAATTTCACACCCAACTGTGAGTCTGCACATCGCAGAATGCGAAACTCTAGACTAAATGCACTGATACACTGTCAAATGGAGCGGGCTTGGTACTCTTCTTGGAGCTCAAATTAGCAATCTATACATCAATGACATTGTAACAACCACTTAAGCAGCCTGGAAGGTAAACTCGGTAACAAACTGCACCGATGTTTGAAGCGGATCAGCTGGTTTGAATAACACCTTCGCACTTGCAAGGAGTTACAAACCCACAACCGGCTCTGTGATTTCACCTTCCAGCAGACTCTTACAGAACGATCCCCAAACCAGGTAACAATGTCCTCATTACGTTTACGACAACAGCTTCTCACGGAAATTAATTAGTGTAAGGTACACTCCTAATTCACATCCCACCTCAACCCTGTCCAGGACTTCGACATAGAATATCCGAAAGGATTTTGAAGATGAATAATATGCCAAGTGAATATTCCAAGAATGGGCAGCAATGCGCATGGCAGATGTGAATTAAAGTAGGAGAGATGAATGATGAATTGGCTTACGCAGCAGCCGCAGAGATGATGATGATAACTTGGTTTGCACTTTCCACTGGATTGTTTCAATTACCGGTTGCGTTGTTCCACATTGGACAACCTGGCTGCCTTGCAATGATGTCCGGCGGCAGTATGTTGTTGTTGTTGCTGCTGCAGGAGCTGTGGACTACCGGGATATTAAAGCAACTGTTTGTTCCTCTCCCACAGAGGCTTCTAACACCAGGAGCGGCTCCTTTATTAAAGGTCGCCATACAAGCTCCCATTGTTGGAAGCCTTTGAGGGAGAGGAGCAAGCACCTGCCTCCCAAGTTCATTCCATTTTCGCCCTCCTTGCCTTGCCTTGCCTTGTCTTGCCTTGCCAGGAGCCCTCTATCATCACCAAGGGGTTGTAAACTTGTGCAAACAAAATCAAAAATTCGATGATCGCCCACACCCAAACTTGCAGCCCACACTTCAACTACATACTGGGTTCAACTACACTCTGGAGTCTGCATGAGCTGGGATTGGCAAATTAGTATGATGTAGCAACAGCACTAAACTTGTCGTAGTCATTGAGCTATGGAACTGAAGGTAGGAGATATCTCGAAGAGAATGGTTTGGTCGAGGAAAAGTGGGAAGAATGCCTACAGAAACTGGGTAGACTGCACAGAATTCTAGAGTAGGAACTAGTTCAAGATGCTTAGAATTGTGGTCGATTGGGCTCCCGGAAGAAAGCATCAGTTTATGAACCCTCAAAGTTGCTGGTCGCCAGCATTGAGATAGATTCTTGTTGGACAAAAGAGTGTGATGATGGTCATGGAGCTTCAGATTAGCTTCAGCTGTAAGTAGCTGCCGGGAGCTTTGCAACAGAAGCCAGACATATCCACCATGCCATGTTCCAATGGTTCGATCAGGGAGATTTGGATGGATTAGAGAGACAATTCTCGACTACACACACGAGGTCAAATCCAAATCATCGCTACTAAGATGGTGTGGTATGTTGAAATGTCTTCACCTAAGTAAGGAGACACACACGCAACAACATCATCCTCTAAATTATTTGACAGAAAATTCTTCCGGACAAGGAGTAGGTGATGATGATCGATGATGATGATGATGATGTGCAGGGATTGGGGATAAGTGTACACGTTTCATCTGATTACATGAAACTTGTGCACTTTTCGCGTGATGTGCGTTTCATAAGGCTCATTGCCAAATGTAGCACAGCTTGGACCACTAGCCTCCCAGCTTCTCAACTGTCCCACAAAACCTTACCCACGAGGAGGGGACAAAACAGGCAACTATCAACAAAAAATTAAGACAACCACCAAACCTCTCCCTCCCAACCCCATAATCGATATTTCAAGCTCTAGGATCGACCACTGCCACAAGTGCAATGCAAATCCACCCATTGTGAATCAACCAAACCACCCCCTTGAATTGCCTTATGTTTTGCAGCAGGTAGGTTAGACCGAAGGACTGCAACCAATTCAACCCCACTATCTTTCCAAGCCAATCCAGTCTAGCTTATCTCCTCCCACCGATGATTCCACAGCTATGATCCTCCTCCGAACATGATAACCTGAAATCTGGTGAACCAGGAGCTCCATGAGTGTGTGGCTCAATCTGTGTCTGTGTGTGCGCGTGTGTGTCTATCCTTAACTTAGCCAGACAGCATCCCGGATGAGATGAGATCGGTGATGATGGCAGGACTGGACTGGACTAGACTAGACTGGAACTGAAACTGCACTGGTTTGGTTGAAGTTGTGATACTCCTGGTTTTGCTGCTCCTTATAAGCTCTTGCTTCCGGGCTCTGAACTGGATGTTCATTCATCCACTCATCCACTCATTCATTTCTCAGCCTCCTCGCTGTTGTTGCTGTGCTCCTTTCGACATGGGACCACATGATGATGGCTTGGGGCGGGGTTTTTTTTAATCACAGCTCCGATTTTTGTGGGTTATCGGAGTCGGTTTACCAGATAGCAATGTTACCCACCTAGGCATTGGCTAGCACTACTAGAAAATGTGGTCCTACTCCGCATTTGACGTGGGCGGTCATTAGAACATGATTCCATTTACAAGTGTGGAGTCTGATCTACGATTGTCATAGATTGCATTTGACTCTTGTCAGTGGGATCATGTTCTACTGACTACCCGTGTCAAACGGGAAGTGTGTTCCAAGATCACATTTTTTTTAGGGAAGTAGGTTCCATAACATTTTTCAGTTGGGTGTGCCTAGTCTTCTTTGTCAGAGAACAATTTGGTGGAAATAGTACTCACATTATATTCTTGACAAGTAAATTCTTAGTTTTGCATAACATTACTAAGTTGCATGGTGGTGGCATTCGGGATCCACGAATATTGTCATTGCATTTGAGATTAAAAGCATGTAGAGCCTCGGTGGAGACTAGATTCAGGTTGAATTTGGTAACTCCGACCGAGCTGCATACACCACTTGTCCCGTTCTATAATTAGAAACTGAACTCAACTTCAATGTTGAGTAATGTTATGTGACGATCTAATGGTGGAAGTAGAAGTTGAAAACGGAGAACTTTGGGGAGATAGAACTAGGTGTTCATTTAAGGAAGTGTACAGTATTTTTTGGAGAATGTTATTCCTTGAGGAGAGAGAAAAAAATACCATAATTTTCAGGACATGTCATTGTGTCCCGTCTAAGTGCCCTATGTACATGCTTCTAGGCCCCCACTTGGAATTCACCGTCACAATGTGGTGGTTGTTCAAGCCTGACCATGAGACAACTTCCACAATTGTATCCTCCTCACCGAAAGGGAAAAGGAGTGAGGTGTAATGTTCCTAAATTATTGTGAGTTATCGGAGTTTGGGAGTTCAGTAAATAGAAATGCATCCTCGCTCGGACTGGCTCGGCTTGTTTGAAAGGTGAACACCATCTTTTTCTGGACATGTCATTGTGTCCCGTCTGAGTCCCCTACAAGCAAGCCTAGGATCCCCACATGGTTACTCTGGTGTCTAGTTTATTTAGAAACCAGTGTTGGGCGGATTTCATATTTGACATCAGTTGGGTATATGAGTTGGGATCGCGTATTTAAGTTTTTGGAAAGATACAATTAGCATCAGCTCCTGCTTCGTTTCCACTGGAAAGTGACGGGTTCTTCAAGTAACCAGTCAAGGCTTAGGGTTTAGCCTCCGCCCCTGTCTCCCTCCTTGCATACAAATTCACAACAAGGTTTTCGAGAGTCAAGAGATCTCCATCTCCAACTTCACATTATGTCCAGTAGATCTTTGTGTGTGACTTTAGAGTTTCCGAGAGACCTCCCCCTCCACTTTGATGTTAAATCAGCTTGGATAAGTCTAATGCTTGGAGCTGCTGTAAACTTCTACCCGCAACACTTGACAATTCCACATTATGCAGGTTGTTGGTGGGCCAAACAATGGACTTATCGCATAGCATTTATGCACGAATGATCCATACACATGATCCAACCATCTGTTTATGTTCCATATTTATCAGCACACAAATGTTGTGAAACACATCTCCCACTTGAGTACCAACTAGCGGTACCCCCTAGCCAAATTCCTTCACGATATAGGATCTCCTACACGTCCGTAGCCCCGTCACTAACCCCTCCTCATCCTCGTCCATGAAGGTCGCAAGTGTTTCAGCATAATACTTTATAAACTTGAACAGGCTTCAATGACAATCTGCAATAGGCAGTTGCCTGCACCACCGAACGTCACCCTTACCATCACCCTTTAAAATTTTGACTGCCAAAGCACGGTACTCTCCTCCCCCTCATACGGCCATCCAAACATTTGGAATGAAGCACTCTCCACTCCATGCTCTTCCAGCACTACCTAGCACCCGGAAGACCACAAACTTATATAACTACTGAGGCAGCACACTCCAGAGACTCCACACGTTGAACACCGAATTGATCGAGTCAACTGCCATCCCCATGCCCAGTGTCCGGGGAGATTTTGGGGCATAATCAGTCAAGATCCTAGTGTTTCCAAGACCAACTGGTGACATGTTGACATCTTCGGTTGTTCCTTATGAGATTGAGGAATATTCTACCAATTACTCTTTATGGATCGGTAATTTTCCTGACGTCTTGAATTTGAACCGGTGATTTCTCAAACTCAACCGGTTCATCTGTAATTAGTGGTCAGTTCTACCCATTCATTGCTCATGCCTCGCTCGGGCCCTACCTATAGACAAACACGGCACCATCTCCCCCTTGCAAAAAAAAGGGAAACCCTAACCCATGAAGGTTGCAAGCTTTTCAACATAATAATGTTCTTACAAACAACATGCATTGACAATCTGCGATAGACTTGAACTCCCCCCCCCCAAAAAAAAATCATGACCCTCACCATCACCCTTTATTTTTTATCACCAAAGCATAGTACGTTCATAGTACTTTCCTCCCCAAGGGGATGGACTCTTCATACCATGTACGAGCTAACGTGAGTGTAGAAAGGGGTATTATTTGAGGCATTGGCATACATAATATACATAAGGAAGAGGTATTGTTTTTTTCTTCCGGTTTGTACATTTGAGAAGGTGGTTAGTTTTTTTGGAGTAAGGGTAGGTGTATAGATTAGGGCCTTAAGGTTTAGAGATAAAATTGACATTAGATGTGCTAGTTTCATCCAATTTACATTTTTCATCCAAATGAAATGTGTTTTAAGATCCGAGTATTGTGAGTTACATCCTATGGATGATAAAGTGCATAATGAATTTCTCATTGGAAAGTGAAGGTGGATTGTATATGTAATAAGGCATGTTTGTTTCACGATTTATATTTGGTGTATGCAATGGAGGCATTAATCATTTTAATTTGAATGGTTTAGAATATATACAAAAGTCCATTTTCTAGCCTACCGTTAGTATGCACATACATTTTTTTTTCCTCTATAAATTTCTTGTATAGAAGGGTTTTTTTCATAGTCACTCATGGATGTCGTTTAGGTTTCTAATGAAGAGTCTACACCCTAGGTTCCCCTCCCCCCCCAAAAAAGAAGTTTAAATGTAAAAATGAAAACACCAAAACATGACCTCATTTGCATCCCCATCCAACCCTGTCATTCATCAAATGGCATGTGTGAGCTTTTAGGCGTGAACTACAGTTTCTCATGTAATCTTAAAGGCTACTAAGGTATTGAGGCCTTAAAAGTAACACATGCCCAATAGTGACAACTACTTTGGGTCTCTAACTTGAAGCTAACTAGCTTGTTCACCACTGCCTCCAAGCTACTTGAAGTTGCATGAGTGGCTAGAATGCAAGGAGCATGCACACATAAATAGATCCTCCTCCCCCCTTACCTAGCATTGAAAGGTTGAAACCGAAAATGACCTTTGTGATTTTGCCCTAGACTCATACAAAACATCGTTTGCGCTGAGATTTAGTTGCTTCAATCTGACTCATTTTCGGTAATCTTTGATATTTTTTTACAAATATTTTGACACTTCTCATGATTTGAAAGTTGCAGAAAACTCTAAAAGTGACAACTTTAAGGCCTCAGTACCTTAGGCGGCTGCCCTCGAGAATGAAAACGCAAAGGTTTTCCACTTTCCAAAGCTTGATGATGGTCCTTCATTCCAACTCCTTTGCAACGTTCTTCATGCATGAGCCCTTTGAGACGGGGCAGTAGAAAAGCTCCAAACTTTAACTTATGTGTCAAATATTTATTTATATTCATTGGGACCAAGTGAGAAGTGTACTTAGGATACCTACCGTAGCTCTCTAGCAGCTTGGGCACCTTTCTGCCTAATAATTAATTAAAGTGCACAAGTAAGTTAGGCATCCCAGAAACTAATATTCTAAAGTTGGGCATATTCAAAAGCAGCTTAGAATAAGTTAGACATTCATCCAAGTCATTCCTATAATTCATGGATGGGTTTCCTAATTTCATCTATGGTGGTTACGATTAACCTATTAAACACTTCCCTTAACCAACATTCCTTACCCTAAATTTTGTTTTCTACTTGTATATCAGGGTTTTGCTTTGTGTGAGAGATATATGAAGTGGTCTTTGTGAGAGACTATGTCACTTGCACTATTGTGATTTTAGGCACTCTTTGAATGTTATTTCTTTGTTTTTGGACACTCAACGAAATTAATTTCCTAGAAATTTAGGCACCTTCCAAAATAATTATTTTCTGCCCAAGCTGCTAGAGAGCTACGGTAGTATACCCCAAACCTATAATTTCATATTCTGTATGCGCACTTCACAACTTTCATATACAGCACTGACCATCTCAAATATCGCTGACGTGTCTTGTCCTCATTGGATGTAAGCATGATGAACATAGTCCATAGCACGCCGCTCTCATGATATGGTCATCGTTGCATCCGATATCTGTCAGCCATAAACTCCCACCCTTATGCGTCTGTAGTCCGGGTGGGAGCCCATGACTCACATGAACTTCACTGGCCTTAGTAATCAGTTGTAACTTATATCCATTCTAATTGGTGAATCAATATACTTAACACCTCCTCCTTTATTAACTCAAACTCAAGTGTTTACAAACACTAGAGTATCACACTCACACAAATCAAAGAAAAATTCAAGTTCAAGGTTGTAGGCTAAATAATATCAACCTAGAGATCTAATGATATAATGCCTCTCACTGAGGTTCATTACTTGATCACAATACACATAGCATATTACCACACTTATCACTAAGCCTACTCCAACCCCGTCATTCAACCTTCATAGGATTCATGAACCCTTTGCTAACCTTCTTATTATTTCTTTCTAAGAGCTTTGTGCCTTCATCTACCTAGTGAGGGAGAGAGAGAGAGAGAAGTAGTCCTAATTGCAAGAGTGAGAGAGTGAGAATGAGCCTCCTCCCTTCCCTTCGGGGGACTACCCCCTTCCATCACCAAGCCTTACCGGCCGTAGATCTAACCATACATCTAACGGGTGGAATTGCCGGCCGTCATACTCTAGCCGTCATCCCTAAAATCCCTAGATCCAACGGCCTTGGTCTTTCATCCACTTGATCCGACGGTCTTCATCGGACTACCTCCTTCCATTACCAAATCTTACCGGCCGTAGATCTAACCATACATCTAACGGTTGGAATTACCGGCCGTCATACTCTAGCCGTCATCCCTAAAATCCCTAGATCCAACGGTCTTGGTCTTCCATCCACTTGATCAAATGGTCTTCATCCGTCCGGCTTCATCCGCTTAGCATCATCCACCGTTCGTTGTCATCCTTCATTCGTTTGTCTTCATCCTCCGTTCGTTGCCATCCTAATGTCCTTCGCAAGTATCTTGACTTCTTCATACGAATTACTTAACTTAAATATAATTTGACCCACTAACCTCCTTTCTAATTAACCCGCGAACCTTCATAAACCGTGAGCGGTTAGGTGAATATAAGTAAAATGCTTCTAAAAAATGAAAAGTAATTGAGAAGGTTCTACTTACACATATGTAGTAACTTCTTCTCCGTATCCGCCTACAAACTATTCCTGCTTTTACCACTAGCTCATCTTGGGATAGCACCAGTCAATGGAACCAACCGGATTCGAACCCGGGTCGGTCCAGACCTTAATCCAGTCTCTTACACACAACTCGCATCCACAGGCGGATGTGCCAAAATCCAGTGACTATCTATATAGGTTAACAAAACCCCGTTTACTAAGCTTAAGCCTTTAAGCCTAGGAACCCCATTAACCCACCTCTAAATAATTCTAATAATTCCTAGTAGCATTTAAGTACTAACACCCTAGCTTCAACTTAATTCAACTAATAACTAAGAACACAACTTGTTTTTATGTTTTTGAATATTTGAACACAACTAAAAGTCCGAGTTTTGTTAATCCTTGCGATTAAGAACACATGTGGGCACCATATTGGGCTCACAATATCGTACACATGTCGCTCTTATACAGGTTATAGCAGAGTTCCTCGTGCTATCTACCTCGTTGCTAGTGTACATACCTACATCCCACAATAGGTAGCATGAGGAAGTTTTGCTACAGCGTGCAACACAGAACCTCGCATGCAATATCTAGTACATTGAATTCAGTCCATATCCACAAGGTGAGCAATAATGATATAACTTATGATGGGGTTGGAGCTTCGTGTTGTCTACGTAACCTCGTCCATGGTGAATGGAGAGGCTCTATTATTAATAAGCTCCTTATGAGGTGCCAGCTAATTTAGCTTCATAAAATAAATATAAGGTCTTTAATGTTATTTTTGAAGTCAAATTGTTTTTAAAATAGAAAATGTTAGATACTTCATTGCGTTTACACCTTCCCAATGAATGAGTTTATGTAAACACCATCAAGCTCTAGCCGTGTGGTGGTGGCTTGCACCTACACTTCATATCGTTTTGTCTTTGTATTATTCTGCCAATGTACCATGACACCAGTGAGGTCAAAGTAATTTGGAAGTTTTCTTCACCATTGAAGTACATGATCACATTTATTGTCAAATACATTTACCTTTGGCAAATTGCCGAATTTGTACCATTAACAAAGATTGGACTACGTGTCAAAATTTGTTAGGATTCTAGGCTTAGTGGTCAACATAATTTGGGGAGAGGGAGGAGACACCTACACGATCGTTTTATAAGAAAGAAACCCTTTACTTTGATAGTGAATAAGATATTCATACGAGCTCCAAAATTTATGAGAAAACTGACTATGTGCACGATCCAGACTTGCTAATCATCTTGCATTGGTTCCATGTTCATATCCTAAGAGAAGTGAGTGCAGAGCTAAAAGTGTCCATTTAAGACCCGTTAACCTTAACTTGCCTAAACTTGTGCCTAAACTTGTGCCTAAACATGTGCCTAAACTTGGCAAGAGATGTGTCTCGTGTCCACAATAGATGCACATATTTTCATGACCTCTTTCCACCAAACGTGTCATTGTGTGGTGTCCTTTTGTGGGATTTCGACCAATAGCTCGGTTCCAATGTTTGGTACTATGTAGTATAAACTACTCGGTGGTAGTGTAAAGCCGCGACAATTTGTCGTCAAAGACTAGATGAGATCCATTAGGAATAGGTTTGAGAGAACAAGTCTTTTGATTGACTGGCATCCCATTCACCCAAAACATAATGCACGAAATAATTCAGAAATTCATTGGATTTTAGTGGCAATAAATTCTCTCATTCTATAACATTCTTCTATGCTACAGTTGCATATCACGAAAAATATTTTGGTGTTTTTTAATCGTAGCTTATAATACATAGGTATGCTTATCAAGACTTGCTTTCTATGTGATTTGTGTACAAGTAGACCATGATTGTGAGAAGACAAATGTAGTGTCCTTTGTGACCTTCAAAGGGCTACTTATTATCCCCACGTTCCAATGCTTTACAAAAGCGCCACAAGTTCATCTAAACTCGCTACCAACATATGAGCACTAGGCAATCACCTTCCATCGATAAAAGAACAATGTGAATCTACCATGGTGATAGATTTGCAGATATTCCAGTGACGTAAGACAATTTTCCAGTGACACGGGTGTCATATGCTTGTAGTGATTAGAGCACAAATCTTCGACTCAAAAATGCACGTTTGAATGTTGTCATTTCCCAAAGGCCTGGTGTACACCTTACTTCAAAATTGAATTGGAGACTATGGTTCAAATACCTATATTTGAATATGAATATTGAAGAATGTTCTTTATTACACTACATGGTAATGGTTTGCATTAGCAACACGTGTCTTTTTGTAAGTATTTTCTTTTGAAAGACTACATGCACCCTCAAAACCAATCAACTTATTATTTGAGATTGGTTTGATGAGCAAGAAGTATGAGATACATAAGGCAAGCGGCCAAGAGCTGAACTCTACATTGGAAACCTAAATGACGTGTGTAGGGGTCACAATGGAATTAAGCCTCCTATATACAAGAAGATTATAGAGAGGGAGAAATTTCAGTTATTTATTTAGTTACATGCTAACGGCATGATAAAATATGGACACGTGTATTTATACTAAGATGTTCAATTTAATGTATTAAATGCCTCTACTACATATACAACATATCACTATATTCGTTAATTTGAGACTTTCTCTTGTCTCAAATTAATATATGGACCACAACAACATGGTCTAATGTTTGGGTCGTCCTACCCAAACCATCTTGATATGAGTTCTTAATTGGGTTCTTGATATGAACACCCGCTTCAAAGTATTTGCATCTTACAACATTCTCCAATATCTGTGTGATTTTATCCATGTTCTTATATTTGTAATTGTCTCAAAATGCTGAAAAAGTCCCAAATTAACGAATATAGTGATACATATAAATCATGAATTAAATAGGCATTTATGACATATAAAACCCACTTTCACTTTCCAATGAGAAAGTGATTGAACAATTTTTTTATCCATAGCAAAAAACTCAACGATTGCATCAAACAAACAAAATTCACGAGCACAACAACTTAGCCACAATCTAGAGAGAAAAGCTCAAAGGAGCCGATGAGCGCTCCAAGAGCCTCCAATTTGTAAACACCTAAAACCCAAATGCAAACCCTGACAAGAATGAACATGGTAGTCATTTGAGGACTATCAGTGTATGACAACAATGGCCGAAAACATGAATTGGATGAAACTAACACACTTATTGTCATTATTTTCTCTAAACCTTGGGGCTATGTTGCACATCTACGTGTACTTTTAAATTCTTAACAATCTTTCTAAATGCACACACTAGAGAAAAATAATAGCTCTCCTTATGTATACTATGCACACTAATGCCTGAAACTCCAATTAGATCATACGTGGTATGAAGAGTCCACCCCTTGGGATAAGCAGGCCTAGTTTGGTTAGTCATCTTAAATAGACACCTTTATTTGAGTGGTGAAATGTGCTTAGGAATGGATATAAGAACATGCACCAAAAACCCATGCGTTTAAAAGAGATTAAACATGTTGATGTTTTGGCCTTTATTTCTCAAAATAAGGGGCAAATAAAAAAGGAAAATAGAGAGATTAAACTACATGCTCAAAATTTGTTAACCATTCCAGGGTCAATGATGGTCAACATAAAAGGACGGAGCTATAAGACCATTTAATATGAAAGGCAATCTTTACGTTGACATTGAATAGTATATGCATATGAGCTCCAAATGTTATGAGGGAAAGTGCTACGGGCATGATTTGAATCTGCTAACCGTCTCGCCCTAATTGCTTGTTTCATATCCCGCGAGAAGTGGGTGTAGAGCTAAAATGGTCAATTCATGGCCCACTAGCCTTAAAATGATCAAAGGTGACAAAACTCGTCAACTCAATAACCCTTGCTACTTTCCTCATAAAATAAGTGTTATAATGTGGGTTGGTAGATGGTATGGCAAAGTCTTTGCAAATAGTATTTTGAAAAGAAAAAATTGTAATAAATCCATCACCTAGCAAAATAACATTTGACATTTTTGTTTTTTGTTTTTTTGAATTTTGAAAATTTTGTGGTTTTGTGTCCAAAACTCATTCGATGGTATTCATGATTCATATCAAAAAGATTATACATCAATTAACCCTTAACTTTTTGGAGCGTATTGTGGTTTCATTAGATCATCTAAAAACTAAGCTTTCTAGACTTCAACATCTTATTGTACCTAAAAGAGAAGTCGTTGCTGATTATCTTAAGATCACATCAATATAGTAGCAATATTTAGTAATTTTCTTGATCTATTTATGATTGATTTAGAATCATTAAACTTCAAGATATTGTGATAAATATGTGCAATAAAATCATAGTCCAAACTTTGAAGATTATAATAAAAATAGATATATCACTATATTCATTAATTTTGGACTTTTTCGGCATTTTGAGACAATTACAAATATAAGAACATGGATAAAATCACACAGATATTGGAGAATGTTGTAAGATGCAAATACTTTGAAGCGGGTGTTCATATCAAGAACCCAATCAAGAACTCATATCAAGATGGTTTAGGTAGGACAACCCAAACATTAGACCATGTTGTTGTGGTCCATATATTAATTTGAGACAAGAGAAAGTCTCAAATTAACGAATATAGTGATATATACACTTTGAGGTAAGAAAAAGAGTCCACACAAAATTGACAATTTTCAATATAAATAATATGAAGTTTATATATGTAGTAATGCATACACAAAGGGAAAACTTAGTTCATTCTTGGCTTTAAAAAATTCATGTGAACAACCATCTTTTCATATTGGAATGAGATCATTACCATTGACAATAAAGTTTCGTGAAGAACACAATGATACATATTGTGACCTTCCTAGCACCTTCATTTTGGATGAATTTGCCTTCAGAAGTCTTTTATAAGGCAAAAATTGGCCTCTTGTGAAGTTCAAGATTTGGGAGGAATGCCTTACCCTTCATAACATTATTCAGATCCATAACAATGTTTTGTGGGACTGACAGCGTTCCATGTAGTATTCTCGAATATTCCCCACATTCAAACAATGTTTTGTGGATTGACAGTGTTCCATGTAGTTTTCCCCACATTATGTCTGAATGTGAGGAATATCCAGGAATACTACATGGAACACTGTCAGTCCCACATAATATTGTTATGGATGTGAATAATGTTATGTTCATACAAACTCGACACTTAACATACTTAACCCTTAAACGTCCAAGGGGGGGGGGAGAGGGCCTCTCCCATCAGCCTATGTTTACCCCATTTCGGACCTCCATGTAATTCTTTTAGTGCGATCGGCATATATATTTAGATATGGAATTTTGAGATACACATTTTGGGGAATTTTTTTTTGCAATTCCGATATGTTTTGACGCTATCTTATGGTCAAATAGTTTAGGGTCAACGAGGCCCTGATAGGGCCTCTCCGACGTTTAAGGGTTAATATATAGAGAAATTATGCTCACACTCTATGAAGGATATGTAAACTCTTGATATGAAGCTCCTAACAATTGTTAATCCTCACGTTTGTATTTGTATAAAATCTCTACATAAATACTTGAAACATCAAAATGTGTTTTCAAGGTGAATTTTTTTTAACATTCTTCCTTAACACAACTTATAGAAATTTAATATCCTTTAACTGGTATGCAGGTGATTTGGACTTTTGTGGGTTTCGGAATCAAGCAAGCATTTTTGGGAAATGTGAACACTCATGCTTCAAGTGTTGTTATTTGTACTCCCCATGTAGCCATTGTACATGTGATTATAAATTAAAAGACTGTGAACATGTTGTGCGCAAGCATTTGGCACCACAACGGAGATATTAAAGAGGGTATGAGACGAAAATTTAGTTTGGCCCAAAAATCCAAACGTATCTAAATACTAGTTCTTTGCATGATCGAGCTTTGAAAACATGTTCTTAACATATTTTATTTCATGTGGACCTCCTACATCTTTTGAAGACTCTTGCTAAAATGTGCTTATATCTCATGCATAAGGACCTCAAAACTTAAACTTATTTTTGTAGGTGATTGACTAATTTATTTCCCATGTTCCTTTAGTTGGAGATCATTCAAACTAATTTCACCTCGTATATGAAATCGAGCTCCATAAATATGTTGAGGAATAGTCTTTTACCAAGCTCCATATCATCTTGCAATGTGATGATAACCATATTCTATGGGGATGAGTTGGATTGAACTTTGAGTAAGAGATTTGGTCCTTCTCTCCATACCATCATAGATTCAATTAGAAAACTTGAATCAAACCCTCAAAAAAAATTTAAAAATTTAAAAAAATAAACATTTGATCGTTTACCACTCAAATATCGGTGTTTGGCTAAGATGAGTGACTGAATTAAGTTCAATTGCCTTAAGGGTGATTTATACCTCAAATGGGTGACACCAATCATCGTAGAAACTATGTGGAAAAAATGGTAGTTGTCCTCCTTATTCATTGGAGCCAAACGTTACAATATTTTTAGTTCTCAGGGTTGAAGAAATATGAAATATGTAGGTATGATAAAGATAGGATGGATGAAAAGAGAAAAGAGAAAGTAGTAGGCAAATTAGTAAGCCTAAGTTAGCATTGGATATTGGTTAGGAGGCATGGATGTATATTTTTGGATGTTAAGACGTAATAGTGTTGTGCTCAATACATTTCATCCTAGATGGCATTTGTGTCACTAGATGTTGGTTAGGCCAAGTATGCCTAAGGTTTGCAAGAAGCCGTTTTGCACCTCACGAAGACTAGGATTTGTAGGTTCATATTGAATGAGGTTTGTGCAACTGCTTGATTTGTTGTCATAACAATGGAAGGGAAAATAATAATAATAATAATAATAATAAAATTGAGTCCATTGATAAGTTAATTGCCAGCGTTGTGGTAAGGGCGCTCAATTTTTAAGTGTATTCGTTGTCATGTGGGGGGTTCATGATTGCCACTGTGGAAGCATTTCAACTTTTAGCTTATAATTGAGCATACATTTGTATTTGTTGGGATTGTGATATGGCATAACATTATTCAAACCCATGACAGTGTTTTGTGGGACTGACAATATTCCATGGAATATTCCCCACATTCATATTGAATGTGAAAATATCGGGAATATTCTCTAGAATACCGTCAGTCCCACAAAACACTATCATGGGTCTGAATAATGTTATGGGAGTCTCGAATGTGATGTTGTCCATTATTATTTTTCTATTTATAAGTGGATGTTAGGGTTTAGTCTTATAGTCTGGTTGGTTTTTTTCTAAGTCAAAACTTAACTCATATTAGTAAGCACTAGGAAGGCCTCTTGTGTATCTTAAGTTTCCCTGCACCAAACCTAGAAGAAAAAAACAAGGATTTTTTTTTATAAATACTATGGGGTAAAAAAGAGTGCATGTTATATTTCCTTTGTTTCTCTCTTGGGTTTGCGTCAAGATTCTTATGGCCAAAATCTAACAAGGTGAGGTGCCATGAAGTTATATGGTCATTTTGCATGGTCTTGAAGTAAACCACCCCCTTAGTCAACGAATGCTCGATCAACAATAGGATGTCTACATCCAATTCTTGCCCTAGATCGACGCATTACAATCAAAGTGAAGCAACATATAGAAATCGTAAAATGGTTTTGGCAAGTGACATTAAATCCATGGTGTACATTAGGTGATTTGGAATCATGAATCCCTAAATGCCTCCAAGATGCCTATGGAGCCCAAACCATGTTGCCACCTACCTTTAATACAATGTCCCGCCATCCTAGTTGGCTCATGATGTGTTAAAGTCTATGGAAAATGAAATTTTAATGAAATGAGGGGATCATTGGCACTCATGTAGAGGTGTTGAACCCACCAACACATATCCTACTTTGAGGGCCCTACATTGATATGTGCAATTAGACTGGGATTAGATTGCCTCTGTGAACAAGTTGCCTTTTTACCCATGCTAATCATCTTGGATCAAAATCATATCACAACTTACAACTTTGTATATTCAACCATATAATAACCACAATGAAAAAAAGAAGGTATTTTGTAATGGTGGTAATAAATATTCAAAACAGTGTGAAATGTCAATAAATTAGCGTGGGGTAACCTAACTACACATAAGGTGACAACACCTGAAACCAAGAAGTTAAGGTATTTGGCATGCATGTATGATGTGTTAGCCATGTGAAGCAGGCAAAATTATTCCCATGTACAATCAAAGAGACCAAGTGTATTGCAAGTTTTATTTTTCCCCAATATTGAAATATACAGAATCTTAAAGTGAAAATTGTGTTGGCACCCCTAGTTGTGATATATTCAACCCTATTATCATTAACTAGAGCACTACATATTGATAATGAAAGTATCCAATTGTAAGTTTTGCAAAACAAATCATGGCAATGGGTCCCGTATCTCATACTTGAGTAAAACTGGACTAAGTCCAAGTCCATAATTAAAACATGTTGAGTTTTATCATAAGATCCTATGATAAGATTATGTGGTAAGTTCCTCTGATAGAATGTGCAAAGTTGATCATGAAAATAATACAACAGTTGATTTGATTATGTTTTCACCGTTCAACATTTATTAACAAGTATTGCTCTAGCTTCCCCATGCCTTCAATCTTATTTGTGCATCATACATAACTTGGCATCACACGGACTTGTGAGGAGTTTAACACAATTTTAAATGCCAAATCATGTAGTGTCTATGAGAATTGAAGTGTTGAATAGTGCATCTAGGATAGCGGATAGTGTAGAAATTCCTAGACATCTATTTATGAAGTTAGGTGGTTTGTTTGCTTCTCTTTTGTGTAATACCTTGAGATCCTACAAACCTACTAGAGGTCACTCCGTTCCATCTTTACTACTTAGGCAACAATTTGGTTTCCATGTGGTGTCCAAGCGGGTTACAACCAATGTAATAATGACATGTTGTGAAGGATTTGGAAGAAAAGAAAAGAAAGGAGCATCCGTTGTGAGGAGGGGTTTGGACAATATATGGCGGTCCGTGGAGATCTATTGAAATTCAAGTGGTATTTGTTGTAAAAACTCAATTTGGATGGGGAAACGGTTCTTTAAGCTCTTGACTTAGACCCCGATCACACCAAACTTTTCGTCCGGTTCTAGCTATGAAATTGATGGAAACTATGTTGAGAAATAGATGTTGGCCCACCACTTTTCACACTATTACAGCCGGAGATGCTGACAGATGGTGCCAAAAATGGCTAGTGTGATCAGCCCATCAACCATGCTTGGGGTCTACAACCAATTCACATGAATGCCTCAGAATATAAAATTGCATGAATACAAGTAGTTTCTTTTGGAGAGGGTGTCTAAGTAAAGTTCATCCTTACACATATCAAAAATATGTGGGAGTACTTTCTAATTGAATGGGTAACCTTTCATTTATTTTCTCAAAATGGCTGCAAATTTTCATGACCAATAATTTCAATTCCATTACAATATTATTGGTTTAAGATCTTCATTGTGATTGCATCGTTCAAGTTTTTTTTGTTATGTACCTGGGTGCAAACATGGTAAAGTGGATCAAATATCAACTATCAAGACATGATCTTCAAAACTTATTATTAAAAGTATTGCTCAAAATAAAATGGTTCAATTTGGTTTTGGACGTAAAATTCATGACCTTAAATATTTTGATTTTTTATTTCATATTCTTTGAATTCAATATAAACCTGAGGGGCATCAACCCAAAAAAATGCAAAGTTTATCAATTTAATGTAAATTTATCATTTTTCTAAACAAAATTTTAGACATTACTTGTTTAATATCACCTACTTGCACACCACTTGCACTCTCTTTCTAGAATACATATACGTCTTTTGAAGTTTGCTTTCAACATTTATTGCTTGGTTTTGTAGATCAATATTTTTTTTGAATGTTTATGAATTTTTTCTCACCAAATTCAAAGTTAGTAAATAAATAAATAAATAAGCAACGTCAGGCAATCCGACATGAATTTGAGCCCATTGGCCCTGCCCTTCTCAAGAATCCTCTTGGTGTAGGGTGAGGTTCACTGCCTACCTTGCGGTGGGTGGGCTCTTGGCTTCCTACCTACCTAGCTAGTTTTTCTGTCAAGTAGAGAGAAGATTTCATAGCGGGAATTGAACCGCCAACCACTCCATTTGGAAATGGGTGCCTCTCCACTATCACCTGGTAGTTTAGGGTCATCTCGGACCTTTCAAAGTCAGTATTTAGTTGTAACTTCTGAACCACTTTCATTTGACCCTTGGTAGGGATCAAGAGTTGTCCACTATATTGTGCTTGTATAGCCACTTAAGTAGGTACTAGATTCTCACATTGGTACTGTTGGATTTCATGTGCCACTATCATGCTTGATAACACAAAGTTTTGAAAATCGAGGTTCTAGCAAAAGAGCTTGAAAGGGGGGAATGAAGGAGTAGAGTTTTGGGCTTTATTAATGAATAAAACAATTGCCAAGACTAAAATAGCTTAAATGCTTCAATGACAACATGCTTTAATGTCAACTTTGGACATATGGGTTCATGATATGAAGCAACCATCCTAAAAGAAATGAAGAACTAGAATGTGGTGAGTGAAAGGGAATGATGTGCTCAATGGCACATGGCACACTAGTTTAGCATTTAAAGGCGTCAATATATGTTCTATAGCCTAGGCAATGCTTAGCTCAATTAACATGGATAAACACCAACTGTGGCTATCCTCATGAATCGAACATAACACACATTGAAACCAATAAAGAAACCTTGCCATCATAGCACCTAACCCTGGGGGTACCCACATCAATGTATAACACACCAGTAGGTATACAACTTCAAGACCACCAGAGGGACTCATGTTTGATAGTCATGCTCTGTAAACCCGTTTCAAGTTCACATATGAGCTTTGCGGCTCTCTCTCTCTCTCTCTCTCTCTTGTTTAATGCCATGTTACATAAAGGTTTCAATTTTGAACTTTTACACTAATATACCTAGCATGAATCATCTATGTAAAATGGATGATTATAAACTCAGTGGATCCTAAGTATACAAGCATGGAAAGAAATCATACTTACCATGGAATGGATGTAACAACGACCTAGATGAATGGAGTAAAAATAGGGTTACGAGAACTTGCCATGGGTAAGAACTCCAATATAAACCCTTAACCCTAAAAAGGGCTTCTTTTTTACCATTCACATAAGTGAGAGGTGCGGCGAACTCTGTGTATACACATTAGGGTAATTGATACGTGCTAGAAGTAAGAAAATAGGGTTCATCGCCAAGAGGAGCATTCTACTTGGAGTAACCCAATCATGGCCAAGGAACATGTTTGAACACACATATGTTGTTTTACAATGAGTGTTATATTTTGAAATACTTTGATGCATTTGAAGTGGATTAAGTGTGTGTGACATGGATAACAATTGGGCCATGTTGTTATTTACCTTGTGTACGTAACTAATCCTTAATTGTTTGTTGGTTGGTTGCATGGGCACAGGTGAGGCAGGCCCTTCACACATTCAATGCAGTAATGTATTGTGATTATGATATTTTGTGCATCTCTATTGGTTGAGGTTACTAGAAACATCTCATTTGTAAGTACCTCATACATGTGATAGGCTAGTTAGTTATACTTGACAGAGGAGCAAGAAGGTTGGCATTTAAACTCCAAAGCATAGAGTAGTCAAAAACAAACATTTGGCATTGGAAACCATATGATAGCAAAAAGACTACGTAAGGTACATATTCTTGCAAGGCAAACTAGGGTGTGATACAACATGGATATATGATACAACACATAGAAGGAGACATAATTACAAATGACTCCATTATGTAGAGTGTTGTTATGTTAGGAGGAGGCAAGAGACATAGAAAGAGTCTTGTGAAAGTTCCCACCCACCCACCCTTGTATTGCAATGAGGAAGAAATTGAAGGATTTGGCCTCTGAAAAGAGGAAGTTCAAACTTTGTAAAAGTTTTGAAAAGCTAGATCTCCCTCTCTCTCTCTCTCTCTCTCTCTATATATATATATATATATATATATACTATGTTGTTATTCTGCCATAAAAGAATCGAAATGGTAATAAAATATAACCCCAAAGGACTAATTACTTTAGGGTTTGGTAAGTTTTACCTAACAAATATCCACCATAGATCCGGTTCTATGCATCTACGGACTAGGATGGATACCTAATCCTATATTAAGTGAAAGGAGACATAAGAACCTCCTTTCAAAGGTTAAGCCACTTTGGCAGTTTACCCTAAGTAACTTATGGGATTAGTGTAAAGTGTGCGGACTTGTGGGAGGTGTGTGCGGACTTGTGGGAGGTGTGTGCTAACTGCCTCAATTTTGGGTCACACAAGGTTCAAATGGCTAAGGAACAGGTAGAATACTCAATGGTAGTTTGGGTATTCAATGATGCAAAATGTATGATTATGCTGTATTTGATTGTGTGACACAAATGACAATTGGGTTCTGTTGTTATTCAGCGCGTGTACTTTACTAACCCTCCCTTTGGATTTGGTTGGTGGCATGTGCACAAGTGAGGCAGACCCTTCACAATTATGACGGCAATCTTAGGTTTTGTATATCATCTTCTTTCAAAAATATTGTGTGTATAATGCTTAGGTATTCTATGAGGGATACAAAGCATTGGTGAGTTGATTTTGAACCTTGAAGTACATTCTTTACATGTCTTACATACTCTTTTACATTTGACTTTGTAAGTTTTGGATATGGAATGCAACACATTGTTTAAGGGTACAAAAGTTACAACCTTAGTAGTTTTGATGCTCAAAGGTTCACATTTTTAGATACATACCAAGAGGAGTTAGTGATGATAGTATAAGGATAGCTATGCAATAGTATGGCCATGAGGGTTGGTCCCAACCAGCCTCCCGGGTTTTGAAAGGTACATGGATATGTAGAAGAATGGTTTGGCCTTTGAACAAGAGGATTATTTAGAAATGGCTATGCTTGAATGTAAGCATAGATCTACTCAAGAATTGCCCAGCTCTCTCCGCCAATGTATGTTCTAAAGCCTATGCAAAACTTTGTACAAGACCCCACAAGTATTATAGTCAATGTTTTACTTGCTTGAAGAAATTCAAGTCGTATTTAACACAACCTAAACAAAGTAAAAGTGGGCCTCAAAGGTGTTGTCCATAGGTTTTTAAGGTTACCTACATTTGATTTTAAGCTAGTAAAAAAAATCCCACCCCAAAAAATAACCTATTTATTACATTATATCAATTGGAGAATCTATGTAAAGGATTACATTGGAAGAATAGGGTCGTCGTAATAAAATGACTCCTAAACCACTAAGAGGCCCAATCAAGAGTTCTCTGTGCACAAAAATGTGTATTTGAACTACATGCTTTCATTTTTAGTGAATTATGTCAAAAATGACTCTACATAAATCCTATCTCATTCTTCAAAGTGCACTTTTTAATTCAGTTGAATATCTAAACATCATTGAGAATTTGAGTACAAATACATAGTCTTTGTGACCTTGCATGCAAATACATGCTTAGTATTTCGATCATCAATATCAAATATTGTCCTTAACATGAGACTCATGTGCTAGATAATATTTTGAACATGTTAATACAATCCATGATGTCAATACTTGGCGAGGTTTGTAGAAATTGTGTATGTACGTCATGTGTTGAGCCTCCTCATCTTTTAAGGGTTGAGAATTAAGTTATCTCTCCCAAGGGGTTACTTGCAAAAAATTAGCAAAAGCATGAGCTAAAGTGAAGGGTTTAATTTATTCTTGAGGGTGAATATTTTACTTAGCATTGAATTATCAAAGCAACATGTAATTGCACGATTCCAATTATATGTAATGAAATGAGCTCCATAATTTACTTGAATCTAGGATTTCTTTGAATGTAGTACATGGTTAATGAACGTCCTTGACCACTATTGGCCGTTGTGGTCTTCAAAGTTCTCATATTCAACTTGGTACCAAGAAGTGTTAAGGTAGAAATACTTAAAGCGGTGAAAATAAGCTAATTCGGCTAGAACAAGTGGCTTGAAATTTTGCGCAATATTTTTCAGAGATGGAGAAGAGGAAATGATGAGGAATGCAAGTTGTTTCGTAATTTTATTCCTTGTAAATAATTAGTTACATTTTCTCAAAGAGGCAAGTAAGTCAAACCCCCTACTTGTACAATAGAGTCTCCCTAATCTAAACATCGAAATATTCTATTCTGCATACAAAGGCACGCAAAATGGTTAACTTAATGGCGCCCAAAAGCGATCACAAGTGGTGTGAAACAACACCTATCCGGCTAATCATTGCATCCCATCTAACAATGCATCATTTTCGGGCCACCACTTTTCCAATTAGCCATTTTGGGTCCGCACAAGAATCATTATACCCCTAGTCTAGCGCACCACTAGTGGTCATTCACCGGTTTAGGTATTTCTACCTTGACACTCTTGAGGAGATATTGCAAAGACTCTGAATGATTTATTGGATGTTGCAAATTTGGCACGATCATATTATTTGAGAGTTTCTAGTGTTTCTCAACAATTGAAGATTGCAGAGGTCAACGTTTCACGCTGAAATCTTTTGTCATTTGATTGCCTTGCCAATGTATGTGTTGTTTTGTCGGTTGAGGTGAATACCTTTTCTCGTTGCTTCTTCATAGTTGTATGTTTGAATGTTGAATTTCTTGTAGATTTTTGTAGTTGGGGCCAATCTTATGTATCCATTACATATATATAACAAACAAGATCCCATCCACCACAAGGTAGGCAGTAAACCCCACCTGCGCCAAGGGGATTCTTGACCAGGGTAGGGCCAACAAGCTCAAATTCACATCGGATTGCCCAACGTTGGTTTTTCTTCTTCTTCGTCCACCATTGTATATAAATATTTTACCATGTTGGAAAAACAAGAGCCCATGAATTAAGAGTGAACAAAAGGCACTAAAACATGAGACAAAGTGTTGAAACCAACAAAACAACCCCATTTTTTTAATATAAAAAACTCAATTAACCCTTAGCTTCCCAGGCCTAGGAAAGGGTTGTTTTGATTGCATCTCACTCAGTGTTGGTTGTGGAATTTTCATGGGCAAAAGTCTCGAGGTTAAAATGGAATTTATCTGTAGGATCTCGAAACATGGGAGATGAGCTTCTTCTTTTTTGGGGGGGGAGAAGAAATGGGCATGAATAATCCTTTGGATTTTAGATTATAACATGTGAAGGACGTTTGCACAAGAAAATGCCATGTTTTATCCCCCAACAAGGACCTTTGGCCAATCAAATTCACATGGAAAATGAGCGGAATGCTTGTGTGATCCACTATATGAAAACAACTCGATATTTGAGCACTTCCACAATTTCTCATGCCGAAATATGCAAACCAAAACAGGCTAGCCACCTTGCATTTGGAGCATGTAAATTGTCCCATATTTCTAACCACATATATGCAAAGAGTTCCTTGAAAATTAGAGAGTGACTAAATGTTAATTGAATGGTCGATGTGAGCACAAAGACCATTTTTACACGAACATCAAAAAAAGACTCACTCTTACCAAAATTGACATCATTGATGTTCATGCAAAGTTTGCATCGGAGTGGCAACTATTGGTTGGAGTCAACACCCTCATATGAGCTCCCAACACAACAAAATCATGAACACTTCCCACTTTGAGATTTTCTTCCACATTCTAATCATCTCCAAATTACACGACTCATGTGTCTATGTGACCTATCCATGTTGACTTGATGTTTGTTTGTAGTTATTTTGATTGCGGATGGATGAGTTAAGTGGGGCTAATGTAGGGAAGAAATCATCCATCAGCCCAAAATGGGTTGCTTGAGAAGTGAAGGGTTAACGCACGTTCTTACAAAAACATAAGGGGGAGGGTGCTCTCCCGTGGTTAAGTGTTATCTCTCTTGACGGAATTGATCAATAACAATGGATGAACGGACCACATCAGTCTCCCATGCAAAACATCTATTAAAAAATCTCCCCCTTAAAGGTGTGGTTGGGGACTAAGCAAGGACATTCCAATCCCCTTTGAGAGAGCGGGAGACATGTCGTTTCCCAGGCAGTACTAACTTATCAGAAAAAGGGCCTCCCGGGGCCGTATGTAGTGGGTTTGGTACTGCTGCCAAAACAATAGCATGAAAATCGGTCACGCCCTAATTCAAAGCTCCGCCCCTTCACATGCATATTGCCGGGTGCTTTGCCCAGCCCCGTGACAAGGAGAAAACACCATATAAATATTGGGCCATGTGCCCAATATTTGCCACACCCATGATACATGTGGCCACCGCAACCGGATTATGGAGACTAAGGGTGAGTTCCCATGTAGGCCGCTTGCCCACCAGATTCTAGTGTGAATAAGGACAAACCTTCCAAATGTAGAGGAAATCTAGTGGGGTAGGGTTCGTATGTGGCAACTAGCTACTCCCATCTTGTGATACATGTGGCCACTGCAACCAAGTTATGAAGACTAAGGGTGAGTTCCCATGTAGGCCGCTTGCCCATCAAGTTCTAGTGTGAATAAGGACAAACCCCTCCAAATGTAGATGGGATCTAGTGGGGTAGGGTTTGTATGTGTCAACTAGCTACTCCCATCTTGTGATACACGTGGCCATTGCAACCAAATTATGGAGACTAAGTGTGAGTTTCCATGTAGTTCGCTTGCCCACCAGATTCTGGTGTGAATACGGATACTTATGTCCAAATGTAGAGTGGATCTAGTGGGGTAGGATTCATATGTGCCAACTAGCTACTCCCATCTTCTCATATCTGGGACCACCTACTAACCTCCTCCTCCTCCTTCTAAAACCAGTCTTCAATCCTTCGGTGACCGGCACGTAAGTTGAAGATTCTTTAGTGGATGCATGGATGTCTAGTGACATGTGTCCACGGCACTCCACATTCTAGTGGACCGCCAAAATCTGGTTGGATGGCGGCTTGTGCTTAACTACATGCAAACACCTCCGACCCATTATTTTCTAGAACCTAGTGGGCGAGTGGCCTACATGGAAACTCACCCAAAGGGTTAGTTTCCATGTAGGCCACTTGCCCATCATATTCTAGTGGAAATGTAGATTCCACTTGGGTGGCATTTACATTGTCACTAGAATCTCATGGCCAAATGCCTACATGTAAACTAACCCCAAGTAGACTAGGGTTGTACATAATCGAGTAGAGCGTGCTCGTTGAAACCGTCACTTGAAGCGACGAGTCTATACACTATTGATCTATCATGGATAAGCTTTTTAACGTTTCTTGTTGCTAGCAATCGAAAGAGCATTCCAATGCACCAAAGTTTATCTTTTTCCGATTCCATATGAGAAGTTATAAAGGTTTAAAGTTTTATTGATAGATGAGCCAACAACACAACAACCTCATGTTAAGGGTGGTGAACATTCCCAAAATCAAGAAGTACTTATTGTGCAAGATTTATAGTGTATTGATTTTGGGTGCGAAATTGTTTTTAGCACCTTCCACCTTAGTTGGAGCCATAAGATGCTTTTGCTCCAAGTTTTGCATCCATCTCTTACTTTTTAAAACCCTTTTTTGTTTTGATAAGGAATGAATTTGGACATAAATTTATATTTTTTTTGGGTGACCTATCAACGAACTAAGTTGCATACTTGGAGGAGTTTACCTCTTAGAAATTGGAGGAGGTTTTTTTCCAAATGTTTTGGCATGTTTGAATTGAGACTTGGAAGACACCAATACATCATCAAGATACACCAAGACAAACTGACCAAGGTTTTTGAGAAGGTCGCCAATGGCATTTATAAACCAAAACACAATACTCCAAAGTGGTAAGTACCAAACAAAGTTTCAAATACACTAATTGGTAGTCCTACAATATATGTTTTTGATTTGATGATATCCTTGAGCCAAATTTGATGAAGACAATTCATTAGTCCCAGATAAGCAATCAAATAAACTACCAACGTGAGGAAATGGATATCGATTCTTTATTGTGAAGTTTGTTTGAGGGCTCAATAATCCACCATTTTCCCCAATCCCCCATCCTTCTTGCGAGCAAACAATATGGGCTACCCATATGGGGATATATTGGGTTCAATCCATCCCTTCTCATGATACTCCTTGATATGTCGTTTTGTCTCTTCAAGTTCCAATGGACCGAATGTATAATTACTACCCTCATCTAGATGGATAGTATGGGCCATCTCCCTCTCCAATGGAAACCATGAGGATTAGGCTAATACACATATTGATATTCCTCTAAGATAGGATCTAACGAAATTCGGCATAACAATTTGTTCTTTGTCCCCCTTTCGCAATTATATTAGAAGTACACGTGCTTCTTTACGAATGGTTTGCATGCATTGCAAAGCAACATCACATATAAGTTGCTAACAATGCGTTTTGTATTGTGACAACCAATTGTTTCTTGTAGAAAAATGATTATTCAAATTAGCGAGGTGACCGAGGAAGGTTATGTCCATGGAGGTGTTGTATTCACAACATCCTCCACCTCTATCCCAACCTTCTACCCCTAATCATCTAAATCCACATACAAATGGATTTTCTTACATGTTACAATATCAATCACATGTCACTACTAAGCAACCACATGATAGTCTCTTTCCAAAGAAAGATGTTGCAATCAAGAAACTCTAATGATCATAGTTGTTTGTCAAAAAGTTCACACTACAGGGCATGAGTGCTCCCCATAAGTGAAGAATCCCATAATTAAAAGATAACTATGCTCGTGTGATATTTGGTCCCACAAAACGCAACCAAGGAGTTGTGTAATGTTATGCAATTGGGTTTGCCACTTGAAATTTTTTAGTCCATAGCCCATTGATTTTACATTAGGGAGAGAAATTGATTAAAAGTTTCTCTTTTATTAGAGGACTACACTTTGATTTAATTATTTTCCTACAAGTTCATAGTTACATAAGATCTCTTTTATACATCAGATATATCATATTTTTTCTCAAATTCGTCCCATTTGAATGCAATGCCTAAAAACACCATATAGTATATAACTTTGTTCTATTACCACATGAGTTTTAGACCATGAACATGAATGCACAACGTACATGATTCTCTATTCTTTTAGAAAATTTATGAACCTCTTCTAGAAGAGCTTCTAAAGGTTCACACTCGAGTTCTAGTATCTTTTCCTATCCACAATAAGAAGTAGATCAAAAAATGAAACCATGGATTTGTACACATCGGTCATCAAAGCAAATTCTCAAGACCACATATAATCTTCCATAAGATCACTTGCAACACAACAATAACCATGAAAAATTAGGGAGTATATAGATGACCAAGTCAATGTAGATAATATTGCATCCAAACGGTAATGATGAGATTAAGATAGGCATCTACACACATGATCAACTGAAACGCAAGATTAACCAAAATGTAGACATAATGGGGGAGAGTGGGTAGGGGGGAAGGGGTGGCTTAATGCCTATGTTTGATAGGTGAAATGTAGGTTAGTTGTAAGTTCATATTTGTTACAAGAACTTTGGTGGGTGGAAATTTTATCCTAGTGTGGTTATTGCTCTGACTCGTTGCATGCTTACTCGCCTTTGGGTTGTATTGGTGTTTTTTTTCTTGTATAATTGGTGACTATGGTGGCTTCAGAGTTGCTCCTAGTATGATATGGGGCTTACGTCCCCATATGCAAATTGATGTTGATGGGGTGTAGTTTTTGGCGTCGTTCAATGTTGCAGTAATCTCTATTCTTGTTGCTGGAGCACCTTCTGTTGCGGTTGTGTGGACTTCAGGGGCTTTCGGAGAGGCTAACTATTTGTCTTCATAGGTAAGCGCTTCTTTGTAGATGTTGTTGTGGTGAACAGTGGCATTGGATAGTGGAGGATGTCCTTTGTAGTGATTATGTGTGTCTTTTGTGTGTGTACACAGGGGGTGTGAAGGAGTTGGGAGTTGATTGTTGCTTTGTTTTGCATAGGTGAGTGTGCAACATTTTCTGGGAGTAGTGTGGTGTTTGCATGGTTTTGTTCGGTTGTGTGTGTTATACCACATAGGGGGTGACCACTAGCTCTATTGACATGTATAGGTGGTGTTGAGTTTTTGGGTGTATGGTGTGGCCTTATGTTGGCCGTTTGGGAGTGTTGAGAGCTAACTGTTTCATTTGATTTTTTTGTCATTTTGGAGTGTCGGATTTAGTGGTTTTGTAGAATTTGGTGGATCTCCTTGTTGGCATGGCTTGGGGATCAATATCTTCATGAGGCAATTTGGAGTTGGCAGTGGTAAGGTGACATATGGTGGTGGCGAACTCTGTGTGTGTTCTTCTTGGTGGTAATGTTGCGCCTTGATTTTATTTTGCAGGTGGTGAAGGCCTTGTAAGGATTTTTTTGGGGAATTGTGGGTTGCCATTGGGTTGTGAGAGCCAGGCTTTGTGGAATGTTCCTGGCATGATATCTTTTTGAAGGAGGAGAGGATATTTTTTGCATCCGTGTGTGCTATTGGTATGTGTGGGGTCAATTTTCTTAAATTTTTGCCACAATTAGAAAAATAGTGTGAAGAAGGCCAATCAAACAAGACATTTAATTAGCATGTAATAAATCAAGCCATAAACTAAGAGATATGAAGAAAAAAAGATTGTAGAATGTTATGGTCTGATAGGAGTAGTCGTCACCATGTAAAATTAGCACATGCCTTGTTGTTGCTATATATAAGCAGGGGATCTCTCAAGAAAGAGTCTTAGACCATAATTTTATCTACTTTGAATGACAGTTGACTTGTAAAAGAAAATAATTGCGATAATATTAGAATCAAAGATTAATCCTTTGTGAATGAAATGCACCCTAGTTTGTGAAGGCTAGCTGTTGGACATAGAGTGATTCTCCAATCCATTGTCTAATTGTTTTTGTGTATGATTGAAAACTTTACTTTGGATTGAATCTTGTTGAAATTGTGTAACAATTTCTATGTGCAAGTTGATGGTCTGTTATCTATGTTGTGAGTTGGTCAAATTTCTATTTGGAGGTTTTGAGTCAACAATCTTGTTTATGTTGTGAGATACTTACAAATAATATTGCGTATGTTGGGAGAAGTACGAAGTCAATGGTCTCTAATACAAAAGGATTTAATAGGGGATTGTGTGAAGTAAATTATCGATAGTTAGGACTCAATATGTTAGGGAAAGGCCACATAGTGTACTTGGCATGTAAATAAATTCATGGTCTACTAGATGAAAATTTTCTCCGAGTCAATCGACCTTTGATGTCATCATAGTCTCATATCTCAGAGGCAATTGTTTGATTATTTGATAGAGTGCATATCATATGGAAGGACAGATGGAAGGAAAATTGAGGTGGATTCCCTCTCATTATGAGAATCCTTGATAATTACTAAGATCCAGAGAGAATTGATTGAGAACAATTGTCTAATCTTATTGTTAAGTAATGTTGAGAGAAACATGAAGGATTTGAACATTGAGTCATGCGTGCTAATTAGAGAAGGATTGAGTGGAGAATATGAGGAAATTGATTTAGTAAAGACTATGGCCTTATAGAATTCGAGTGATGTAGTATATGTGCAAAACCAATAAAAACCAAGTGGACATGTATGCCTTGGAAGCCAAGAGACAATAGTCTTGTGCATGTTCAGTACCCTGGTTGTTTTTGTGACTATTGACAAGACATAGAACTTGAACGAACAATGGTCTGAGACCATTGGCTGTGAAAAGGCCGAGAGGGCGAGAGCATTCGATGGTTGGAATTCTAGTAAGTATTGTGCTTTCATTGGATGTACTAAAGTGATTTCATTCTAAAATGCTAGAGTGGTAACTGTGAATTAGTCAAGGTATGGTAATTGTACTCATTAGACAATCGTCTTGAAATATAAATGGGAGAATCATTCCAATGATTAGTAGGTAAAGGAGCGAGAATATACACATCCAAATTAGATGGAATAAATTAATGAATCCCGCCATGACCCTTTGACTTCGCATATGTGGTTTGGCTGATTGTCGTAATTCATGGATACTATAGTTACTTTGGCCAAAACCAGGTGAAAGACTATTGTCAAACAATGCAACTAAACAATACTTAATAAAGGAAAACTGAAAATCCCGGAAGGATGACTACACTACATTTTCAAGATCTAATTAACACAAGATTATTGACTATACCAAAGTGCCCTTGTCTTTGGTAAAAATACTAAATTGGGATACTTTATACAAGACCATTGACAATGGCTATGCCTATGCTTGTGCACCGTACTTGGTCCAATTAAAATGAATTCACTACCAGACTATTGTCTAGGTAAATAATGTGAGTTGAGAGACAACCATAATAGCATGTACTATTGTGAGAGTCTGTGAGTCTTTACCCTATGAATCATCATCCAATTGCCAGTTCAAACCTGAATTAACTTGAAATAATCATGTGATTGTCTTAATAAAACTTATTTGTGACACCTAGATGATATAAGAATCACCTTTTAAGTCTTCCTTGAGTGTTTCCCTGGTTTTTAAATCTTATCCAAAATCTTAACCACAGTATGGGAGTTATTTTGTGAAGCAAAATAAACTTGTTAGGGGAGCGCTAGGGTTGATTGACCTATGTTGGAAAGAGCTAAGGGGTTGATTACACCGGCAAGTTCAAACACCATCCGCCTGCATCTCCAGCTGTAATAATGTGTAAAATGGTGGACCATCATCTATTTCTCAACATAATCTCCACGAATTTCACGGTTGGAACCCGAAGGAAATTTTGGTGTGATCGGGGCATGAGAGAGCTTCTTTGTAAACCAAGGGCAAGTCTCTCCTACTTTTGGTGATTTAGGGTTGACTTTGTGGAGTGAGCTTGCGATTTTTGCTTTGTGGGTTGGTATCTAGAGCGTAGCTTTGTGGGTGAATGCTTTGTAGAGTATTTGAGAAACTAATGCATTGTGATTTGTTGTGGATACATGTGATACTTTGTGAAGTTTGAGTGGGTTATGATAGGAGATAGGTACGAAAATGTTCCTAGGCGGTGGTGGTGTGAGGTTGCGCGGCGGTGCCTAACTCTTGTCGATACGTGGTGTGGTTGAAGTGTAGGCATTGTGTTGTCTACGGCGCCGTTCTTCTTTTCGGGGACTCGGGTTTGTCTATTTCTTGTGTTGTTCATGTTTGTGTGGCGTGTCTTTGTGGCAGCGGCCATTTGGTGTGGCTTCGAGCATTGGGTTGTGGCATCTTGGGCATGTGCTCCTACTCATCATGGGCTCTCCATTGTAGCCATTTTGATGCGTACATGTCCATGTGCGTTGCTTCATATGCGTGTTTGGAGTAAAGATTTGTAGAATAGGTTCGTTTGGCCTTACAAGATGTTGGAAGTAGGGTTTTAGGATAGAGTTGTGTGGTGGAAAGGATCTCTTGGAACTGGATATTGTAGGCTAAGAAGATGTAAATGGTAAGCAATGCGAGCGCGTGCAATCTATAATTGCGTATTGGTGATGCATTTCTTCCTGCCTGATGGATGTGTGTTTTGAGCCTCTTTGTGTGCGGCCTCCTTCAAGCGCCATTGAATGTCTCGGCCTTTGTTGTCTATGTGTTTTGCTTCTCTCCATGAACCTTGGTTTGCTCTGCTATGCTCCCGGGGGGTACATTCCATTGTCAAGTTGAACACCACGTGCGAACAAAAAAAATCTACTTTTTCCAAAAAGCATCACCAAAATGGGTCAAAATTTTATCAATTTTTTTCATGAGTAGATGTTCACAGTATCCATTACATAGTAAAAAATGGTAACCAAATTTGATGATTTTTTTATAAAACATACCGTTTCTAACTAGAATGACGCATAATCGAACTAAAACAATTACTACAAAAATGAAGATGACCAAAAATTTCAAAAAAAATATACAAAAGATGTTATCAATGGTTATATATATATGTAGACAAAATATCATAAATTTTTAAATTATCTATGCCATATAATATAGGGGTAGCAAACTTTGTTCGCACGTGGTTACGAAACGTAAGGGGGTGTGATCGCCCCTAGGCTCCACTTTAATGTGATCCTTGTGTTGATCTTAGTGGTGTTTTGTTTTGATCCATGCTTGAGTTTGAAGTGGTGCTCCGCTAAACTGAGTGAGCCATCGGTTTTTTGAATGTTCCACCAAAGTGACAACATTCAAAAGGGTGAAGCAAAAATCAACAAATAACTACACTAAATATACTAAGTAGTGAGGGTGGTACCAATTCAAGTCACACTCACAACCTAGCCAAATCTCAAAGTGCTGAGGGCTGAAATTTTTACTAAGTGACACTAAATGCATGAATACATGTTCATTTATCATAGATTTCAAGAAAAGCAGTGCATGCTTGTGATTAGTGCATGTCACATCCTGGACAGTGAATAGTGCCAAGTGTTGGGATGAACAATGCTACCTAGATCTTTTGGTGGCACAAATTTCATAGCATAAAGGAATTTAGTATCACCATTACTAATTTCCCACCCTCACTAATTGGTATATTTAGTGTATATATAGTTATTTTTGGAACTTTGAAGGCCTCTATTTACAAGTTGATATTTCATAACGAGGTATAGCCAACTTCACCATATTGCATGTTGATTACAAATCTATAAGAAAGAACTCACTCCTCCTTACACAAGAACTTTATTTTCAGATGTTTTGTTTTTGCTTCTCATGCAAATAAAGTCTTCTTTATATGCACCACACCCCCACATTTTCCCAGGTAACATAGTTTATCGTCACTAGTCTTGAATGCACGAGCTAATTATGGCCGTGTTAGGCTATGCAAAAGTCGTTGCCTCAAGAACCGCATAGGGGTACTTTACGTATTATAAATTTTAATGTTGCAATGTTTTAGCGTTACATAGTAGTAGTATTTTATTGTTACAATATTACACTTCACAAATGCTTCATAATCATGATAGGTGTACATGATAGATCAATGTTTCCATTTTGTTCTCTAGAGGGTCTCAATAATAAAGAACGAGGTGGGAGTGGATTTTGATGTTCTCCGGAGGACAACATCATGGGAAACATCAAAATCCATTCCCACCTTGCTCTTTATCATTATATAAAAGTGTGAAATTTCCATCATCTCCCCTAAGAATATGTGGATAGCATAGCTGGAATAAATTTTGAGAGGAAAAAAATGTAGGTTTGAATGTTGTCGCCTACATGTTCATTTTGTGACATGAAAAGATCATTTTCACACAAATGTTCTATTGTTAAGCGTCCCAAATTTAAAAACAAGCAAGTCCCTTGAGTTTATGCTCCACTCTAAAACACTGAAACATTGGGGCATTAAAACATTGAATGTGTGTAATTACTGATAGAAAGTGAAAATGTACATGCATGTGGTCCCCAAGGTGATATGCTTTGCCATTTCTGACATGGCCATAATTAGCTCGTGCATTCAAGACTAGTGACCAAAACTATGTTGGGGCATTTTCAAATGAAGGCCATCTTCCAAATCCAATTCAACTAAAGATTCTAAGCAATTGTCCAACACCCCTAAGCAAATCCATGTTCTCTTCCCAACAAAACATTTGAGTGGGAGGGAGGATCCTAAGCCATATCAGAAACCCAACACAACATTAAACTTCTTTTAAACAAAATTGTTCCAAACAAGAAGATTGTCAGAGCCTTGTTTGCTAAACATATGTAGTCGTTGTTGCTACTGCATCATTATGTATCAACTCAGTTGCAAAACCTCTAAGAGGGATAAGCCTCAGTTATGCCAATATACCCAAAACACCAAGGTGTTAGTGTACATACAACATGTGTTTGCAACTTACTCAATTATTATCTATGTCACCAAGACAGAATGCATAAAGAGTTCAAAAACATAGCACACACAAGTTGTTGTTAGTCACTTAGTTTAGAAAACATATTGTTGCTTGCCATGTCTAGTTCCAAAACTGTTAATGTGACAAAAGATGGAGACAAATAAATTCAGGTAGAGTGAGGTAGAGTCAAGTAGCATGAGATAGAGCAAGGTAAAGCCAAGTTGAACTATGCTTAGGTGTAGAAGTGATTGCCTATTATTATGATTATTATTGTTTGAGGTAGATCTTAAAGTTGGACCTTTAGGGTTTTCTCAAATCATGATTTACCTCTCAAATCAAGATTTGATGAGTGGCAACCACCTAATCTCATACTCCTTGATTATTACTCACTCATACAATGAAAAATAACTTCACCAAAATATTTAACTTGGCAAAACATAAATAACAATTTAAGGAAGTTTAGAGTGTTTGGCATGGAGAATTGAAACCATGAGCTTATCTTGAAAAAATGATTAGAAATTGAAGCATATGTCAAAATTTGGTAGCAACGATAAGTGAACATTATGACTGTGCATGGCATGTAAATTCACATGCCATAGAATCACACCCTTAATGTAAACTACCAACAAGAGAATTTTTTTTCAATTAAAGAAAAAATCATATCATTAACCATTAAAAATCATAACATTAGAAACACAATGCAACAAAGTTGAAATTTTATTTGTAAAATTTTATTACTCATACTTTATCTTCATCACTAATATCGAAATGAGAAATGTATTGTGGAAAATACGCTTTGATGCTCTCAATATGACTTGGATACATAAATATTTTATAGCAAAAATGTGAATATATGTATATTGGTTCATATAATAGAACATGAATCCTCATAAAATATTTTATATTATTTATTGTTTTATAATAAAAATAATCATTACAATCATTGAATATACTAAAAATATTTGTGGAACAAACAAGTGACACAATACCAAATCGATCACATTAGAATTTCA